>CAUEHI010000160.1:0-7500 GCA_958507055.1 Crioceris asparagi | reverse complement strand
AATTTCTGCAATTTTATGTGAGGATTAGACATATTATAACTTATTTAGTCATAAAATGTCGAAAACAAACATTTTAGACCAAGTTATGAGCAAAAAATATGAAATAATCTTATTTTCCGATTTTAAGCTTTTGTTCAATTTCTGCACTTTTATGTGTGAATTGGACATATTATAACTTATTTAGTCATAAAATTCTGAAAATAGATATTTTAGACCAAGTTAAGAGCTAAAGAAATAATCTTTTTTTCCGATTTCATGTTTTTGCTCAATTTCTGCACTTTTATGTGTGGATTGGACATATTATAACTTATTTAGTCATAAAATTCTGAAAATAGACATTTTAGACCAAGTTAAGAGCTAAATATTAGAAATAATCTTATTTTCCGATTTTAAGTTTTTGCTCAATTTCTGCTCTTTTATGTGTTAATTGGACATATTGTAACTTATTTAGTCATAAAATTCTGAAAATAGATATTTTAGACCAAGTTAAGAGCTAAAGAAATAATCTTTTTTCCGATTTCATGTTTTTGCTCAATTTCTGCACTTTTATGTGTGGATTGGACATATTATAACTTATTTAGTCATAAAATTCTGAAAATAGACATTTTAGACCATGTTAAGAGCTAAATATTAGAAATAATCTTATTTTCCGATTTTAAGTTTTTGCTCAATTTCTGCACTTTTATGTGTGGTTAGGACATATTATATATTATTTAGGCATAAAATATTGAAAACAGACATATTAGACCAAGTTATGAACTAAAAATATGAAATAATCTTATTTTCCGATTTCAAGTTTTTGTTCAATTTCTGCACTTTTATGTGTGAATTGGACATATTATAACTTATTTAGTCATAAAATTCTGAAAATAGACATTTTAGACCAAGTTAAGAGCTAAATATTAGAAATAATCTTATTTTTCGATTTTAAGTTTTTGCTCAATTTCTGCACTTTTATGTGTGGATTGGACATATTATAACTTATTTAGTCATAAAATGTCGAAAACAGACATTTTAGACCAAGTTATGAGCTAAAAATATGAAATAATCTTATTTTCCGATTTTAAGTTTTTGTTCAATTTCTGCACTTTTATGTGTGAATTGGACACATTATAACTTATTTAGTCATAAAATTCTGAAAATAGACATTTTAGACCAAGTTAAGTGCCAAATATTAGAAATAATCTTATTTTCCGATTTTAAGTTTTTGCTCAATTTCTGCACATTTATGTGTGAATTGGACTTATTATAACTTATTTAGTCATGAAATGCTGAAAACAGACATTTTAGACCAAGTTATGAGCTAAAAGTATGAAATAATCTTATTTTCCGATTTTTTTTTTCAATTTCTGCACTTTTATGTGTGAATTGGACATATTATAACTTATTTAGTGATAAAACTCTGAAAATAGACATTTTAGACCGAGTTATGAGCTAATAATTAGAAATAATCTTATTTTCCGATTTCATGTTTTTGTTCAATTTCTGCACTTCTGCATCACCATCACCATCACCATCACCATCACCATCACCATCACCATCACCATCACCATCACCATCACCATCACCATCACCATCACCATCACCATCACCATCACCATCACCATCACCATCACCATCACCATCACCATCACCATCACCATCACCATCACCGTCACCATCACCATCACCATCACCATCACCATCACCATCACCATCACCATCACCATCACCATCACCATCACCATCACCATCACCATCACCATCACCATCACCATCACCATCACCATCACCATCACCATCACCATCACCATCACCATCACCATCACCATCACCATCACCATCACCATCACCATCACCATCACCATCACCATCACCATCACCATCACCATCACCATCACCATCACCATCACCATCATCATCACCATCACCATCACCATCACCATCACCATCACCATCACCATCACCATCACCATCACCATCACCATCACCATCACCATCATCATCACCATCACCATCACCATCACCATCACCATCACCATCACCATCACCATCACCATCACCATCACCATCACCATCACCATCACCATCACCATCACCATCACCATCACCATCACCATCACCATCACCATCACCATTAATTAGAAATAATCTTATTTTCCGATTTCAAGTTTTTGTTCAATTTCTGCAATTTTATGTGAGGATTAGACATATTATAACTTATTTAGTCATAAAATGTCGAAAACAAACATTTCAGACCAAGTTATGAGCAAAAAATATGAAATAATCTTATTTTCCGATTTTAAGCTTTTGTTCAATTTCTGCACTTTTATGTGTGAATTGGACATATTATAACTTATTTAGTCATAAAATTCTGAAAATAGATATTTTAGACCAAGTTAAGAGCTAAAGAAATAATCTTTTTTTCCGATTTCATGTTTTTGCTCAATTTCTGCACTTTTACGTGTGGATTGGACATATTATAACTTATTTAGTCATAAAATTCTGAAAATAGACATTTTAGACCAAGTTAAGAGCTAAATATTAGAAATAATCTTATTTTCCGATTTTAAGTTTTTGCTCAATTTCTGCTCTTTTATGTGTTAATTGGACATATTGTAACTTATTTAGTCATAAAATTCTGAAAATAGATATTTTAGACCAAGTTAAGAGCTAAAGAAATAATCTTTTTTCCGATTTCATGTTTTTGCTCAATTTCTGCACTTTTATGTGTGGATTGGACATATTATAACTTATTTAGTCATAAAATTCTGAAAATAGACATTTTAGACCAAGTTAAGAGCTAAATATTAGAAAAAATCTTATTTTCCGATTTTAAGTTTTTGCTCAATTTCTGCACTTTTATGTGTGGTTAGGACATATTATATATTATTTAGGCATAAAATGTTGAAAACAGACATATTAGACCAAGTTATGAACTAAAAATATGAAATAATCTTATTTTCCGATTTCAAGTTTTTGTTCAATTTCTGCACTTTTATGTGTGAATTGGACATATTATAACTTATTTAGTCATAAAATTCTGAAAATAGACATTTTAGACCAAGTTAAGAGCTAAATATTAGAAATAATCTTATTTTTCGATTTTAAGTTTTTGCTCAATCTCTGCACTTTTATGTGTGGATTGGACATATTATAACTTATTTAGTCATAAAATGTCGAAAACAGACATTTTTGACCAAGTTATGAGCTAAAAATATGAAATAATCTTATTTTCCGATTTTAAGTTTTTGTTCAATTTCTGCACTTTTATGTGTGAATTGGACACATTATAACTTATTTAGTCATAAAATTCTGAAAATAGACATTTTAGACCAAGTTAAGTGCTAAATATTAGAAATAATCTTATTTTCCGATTTTAAGTTTTTGCTCAATTTCTGCACATTTATGTGTGAATTGGACTTATTATAACTTATTTAGTCATGAAATGCTGAAAACAGACATTTTAGACCAAGTTATGAGCTAAAAGTATGAAATAATCTTATTTTCCGATTTTTTTTTTCAATTTCTGCACTTTTATGTGTGAATTGGACATATTATAACTTATTTAGTGATAAAACTCTGAAAATAGACATTTTAGACCGAGTTATGAGCTAATAATTAGAAATAATCTTATTTTCCGATTTCATGTTTTTGTTCAATTTCTGCACTTCTGCATCACCATCACCATCACCATCACCATCACCATCACCATCACCATCACCATCACCATCACCATCATCACCATCACCATCACCATCACCATCACCATCACCATCACCATCACCATCACCATCACCATCACCATCACCATCACCATCACCATCACCATCACCATCACCATCACCATCACCATCACCATCACCATCACCATCACCATCACCATCACCATCACCATCACCATCACCATCACCATCACCATCACCATCACCATCACCATCACCATCACCATCACCATCACCATCACCATCACCATCACCATCACCATCACCATCACCATCACCATCACCATCACCATCACCATCACCATCACCATCACCATCACCATCACCATCACCATCACCATCACCATCACCATCACCATCACCATCACCATCACCATCACCATCACCATCACCATCACCATCACCATCACCATCACCATCACCATCACCATCACCATCACCATCACCATCACCATCACCATCACATCACCATCAACCATCACCATCACCATCACCATCACTCATCACCATCACCATCACCATCACCATCACCATCACCATCACCATCACCATCACCATCACCATCACCATCATCACCATCACCATCACCATCACCATCATCCATCACCATCACCATCACCATCACCATCACCATCACCATCACCATCACCATCACCATCACCATCACCATCACCATCACCATCACCATCACCATCACCATCACCATCACCATCACCATCACCATCACCATCACCATCACCATCACCATCACCATCACCATCACCATCACCATCACCATCACCATCACCATCACCATCACCATCACCATCACCATCACCATCACCATCACCATCACCATCACCATCACCATCACCATCACCATCACCATCACCATCACCATCACCATCACCATCACCATCACCATCACCATCACCATCACCATCACCATCACCATCACCATCACCATCACCATCACCATCACCATCACCATCACCATCACCATCACCATCACCATCACCATCACCATCACCATCACCATCACCATCACCATCACCATCACCATCACCATCACCATCACCATCACCATCACCATCACCATCACACCATCACCATCACCATCACCATCACCATCACCATCACACCATCACCATCACCATCACCATCACCATCACATCACCATCACCATCACCATCACCATCACCATCACCATCACCATCACCATCGCCATCACCATCACCATCACCATCACCATCACCATCACCATCACCATCACCATCACCATCACCATCACCATCACCATCACCATCACCATCACCATCACCATCACCATCACCATCACCATCACCATCACCATCACCATCACCATCACCATCACCATCACCATCACCATCACCATCACCATCACCATCACCATCACCATCACCATCACCATCACCATCACCATCACCATCACCATCACCATCACCATCACCATCACCATCACCATCACCATCACCATCACCATCACCATCACCATCACCATCACCATCACCATCACCATCACCATCACCATCACCATCACCATCACCATCACCATCACCATCACCATCACCATCACCATCACCATCACCATCACCATCACCATCACCATCACCATCACCATCACCATCACCATCACCATCACCATCACCATCACCATCACCATCACCATCACCATCACCATCACCATCACCATCACCATCACCATCACCATCACCATCACCATCACCATCACCATCACCATCACCATCACCATCACCATCACCATCACCATCACCATCACCATCACCATCACCATCACCATCACCATCACCATCACCATCACCATCACCATTAATTAGAAATAATCTTATTTTCCGATTTCAAGTTTTTGTTCAATTTCTGCAATTTTATGTGAGGATTAGACATATTATAACTTATTTAGTCATAAAATGTCGAAAACAAACATTTTAGACCAAGTTATGAGCAAAAAATATGAAATAATCTTATTTTCCGATTTTAAGCTTTTGTTCAATTTCTGCACTTTTATGTGTGAATTGGACATATTATAACTTATTTAGTCATAAAATTCTGAAAATAGATATTTTAGACCAAGTTAAGAGCTAAAGAAATAATCTTTTTTTCCGATTTCATGTTTTTGCTCAATTTCTGCACTTTTACGTGTGGATTGGACATATTATAACTTATTTAGTCATAAAATTCTGAAAATAGACATTTTAGACCAAGTTAAGAGCTAAATATTAGAAATAATCTTATTTTCCGATTTTAAGTTTTTGCTCAATTTCTGCTCTTTAATGTGTTAATTGGACATATTGTAACTTATTTAGTCATAAAATTCTGAAAATAGATATTTTAGACCAAGTTAAGAGCTAAAGAATTAATCTTTTTTCCGATTTCATGTTTTTGCTCAATTTCTGCACTTTTATGTGTGGATTGGACATATTATAACTTATTTAGTCATAAAATTCTGAAAATAGACATTTTAGACCAAGTTAAGAGCTAAATATTAGAAATAATCTTATTTTTCGATTTTAAGTTTTTGCTCAATTTCTGCACTTTTATGTGTGGATTGGACATATTATAACTTATTTAGTCATAAAATGTCGAAAACAGACATTTTAGACCAAGTTATGAGCTAAAAATATGAAATAATCTTATTTTCCGATTTTAAGTTTTTGTTCAATTTCTGCACTTTTATGTGTGAATTGGACATATTATAACTTATTTAGTCATAAAATTCTGAAAATAGACATTTTAGACCAAGTTAAGAGCTAAATATTAGAAATAATCTTATTTTTCGATTTTAAGTTTTTGCTCAATTTCTGCACTTTTATGTGTGGATTGGACATATTATAACTTATTTAGTCATAAAATGTCGAAAACAGACATTTTAGAACAAGTTATGAGCTAAAAATATGAAATAATCTTATTTTCCGATTTTTTTTTCAAAATTCTGCACTTTTATGTGTGAATTGGACATATTATAACTTATTTAGTGATAAAACTCTGAAAATAGACATTTTAGACCGAGTTATGAGCTAATAATTAGAAATAATCTTATTTTCCGATTTCATGTTTTTGTTCAATTTCTGCACTTCTGCATCACCATCATCATCACCATCACCATCACCATCACCATCACCATCACCATCACCATCACCATCACCATCACCATCACCATCACCATCACCATCACCATCACCATCACCATCACCATCACCATCACCATCACCATCACCATCACCATCACCATCACCATCACCATCACCATCACCATCACCATCACCATCACCATCACCATCACCATCACCATCACCATCACCATCACCATCACCATCACCATCACCATCACCATCACCATCACCATCACCATCACCATCACCATCACCATCACCATCACCATCACCATCACCATCACCATCACCATCACCATCACCATCACCATCACCATCACCATCACCATCACCATCACCATCACCATCACCATCACCATCACCATCACCGTCACCATCACCATCACCATCACCATCACCATCACCATCACCATCACCTTCTCCATCACCATCACCATCACCATCACCATCACCATCACCATCACCATCACCATCACCATCACCATCACCATCACCATCACCATCACCATCACCATCACCATCACCATCACCATCACCATCGCCATCACCATCGCCATCACCATCACCATCACCATCACCATCACCATCACCATCACCATCACCATCACCATCACCATCACCATCACCATCACCATCACCATCACCATCACCATCACCATCACCAT
>CAUEHI010000159.1:0-25000 GCA_958507055.1 Crioceris asparagi | reverse complement strand
TCACCATCACCATCACCATCACCATCACCATCACCATCACCATCACCATCACCATCACCATCACCATCACCATCACCATCACCATCACCATCACCATCACCATCACCATCACCATCACCATCACCATCACCATCACCATCACCATCACCATCACCATCACCATCACCATCACCATCACCATCACCATCACCATCACCATCACCATCACCATCACCATCACCATCACCATCACCATCACCATCACCATCACCATCACCATCACCATCACCATCACCATCACCATCACCATCACCATCACCATCACCATCACCATCACCATCACCATCACCATCACCATCACCATCACCATCACCATCACCATCACCATCACCATCACCATCACCATCACCATCACCATCACCATCACCATCACCATCACCATCACCATCACCATCACCATCACCATCACCATCACCATCACCATCACCATCACCATCACCATCACCATCACCATCACCATCACCATCACCATCACCATCACCATCACCATCACCATCACCATCACCATCACCATCACCATCACCATCACCATCACCATCACCATCACCATCACCATCACCATCACCATCACCATCACCATCACCATCACCATCACCATCACCATCACCATCACCATCACCATCACCATCACCATCACCATCACCATCACCATCACCATCACCATCACCATCACCATCACCATCACCATCACCATCACCATCACCATCACCATCACCATCACCATCACCATCACCATCACCATCACCATCACCATCACCATCACCATCACCATCACCATCACCATCACCATCACCATCACCATCACCATCACCATCACCATCACCATCACCATCACCATCACCATCACCATCACCATCACCATCACCATCACCATCACCATCACCATCACCATCACCATCACCATCACCATCACCATCACCATCACCATCACCATCACCATCACCATCACCATCACCATCACCATCACCATCACCATCACCATCACCATCACCATCACCATCACCATCACCATCACCATCACCATCACCATCACCATCACCATCACCATCACCATCACCATCACCATCACCATCACCATCACCATCACCATCACCATCACCATCACCATCACCATCACCATCACCATCACCATCACCATCACCATCACCATCACCATCACCATCACCATCACCATCACCATCACCATCACCATCACCATCACCATCACCATCACCATCACCATCACCATCACCATCACCATCACCATCACCATCACCATCACCATCACCATCACCATCACCATCACCATCACCATCACCATCACCATCACCATCACCATCACCATCACCATCACCATCACCATCACCATCACCATCACCATCACCATCACCATCACCATCACCATCACCATCACCATCACCATCACCATCACCATCACCATCACCATCACCATCACCATCACCATCACCATCACCATCACCATCACCATCACCATCACCATCACCATCACCATCACCATCACCATCACCATCACCATCACCATCACCATCACCATCACCATCACCATCACCATCACCATCACCATCACCATCACCATCACCATCACCATCACCATCACCATCACCATCACCATCACCATCACCATCACCATCACCATCACCATCACCATCACCATCACCATCACCATCACCATCACCATCACCATCACCATCACCATCACCATCACCATCACCATCACCATCACCATCACCATCACCATCACCATCACCATCACCATCACCATCACCATCACCATCACCATCACCATCACCATCACCATCACCATCACCATCACCATCACCATCACCATCACCATCACCATCACCATCACCATCACCATCACCATCACCATCACCATCACCATCACCATCACCATCACCATCACCATCACCATCACCATCACCATCACCATCACCATCACCATCACCATCACCATCACCATCACCATCACCATCACCATCACCATCACCATCACCATCACCATCACCATCACCATCACCATCACCATCACCATCACCATCACCATCACCATCACCATCACCATCACCATCACCATCACCATCACCATCACCATCACCATCACCATCACCATCACCATCACCATCACCATCACCATCACCATCACCATCACCATCACCATCACCATCACCATCACCATCACCATCACCATCACCATCACCATCACCATCACCATCACCATCACCATCACCATCACCATCACCATCACCATCACCATCACCATCACCATCACCATCACCATCACCATCACCATCACCATCACCATCACCATCACCATCACCATCACCATCACCATCACCATCACCATCACCATCACCATCACCATCACCATCACCATCACCATCACCATCACCATCACCATCACCATCACCATCACCATCACCATCACCATCACCATCACCATCACCATCACCATCACCATCACCATCACCATCACCATCACCATCACCATCACCATCACCATCACCATCACCATCACCATCACCATCACCATCACCATCACCATCACCATCACCATCACCATCACCATCACCATCACCATCACCATCACCATCACCATCACCATCACCATCACCATCACCATCACCATCACCATCACCATCACCATCACCATCACCATCACCATCACCATCACCATCACCATCACCATCACCATCACCATCACCATCACCATCACCATCACCATCACCATCACCATCACCATCACCATCACCATCACCATCACCATCACCATCACCATCACCATCACCATCACCATCACCATCACCATCACCATCACCATCACCATCACCATCACCATCACCATCACCATCACCATCACCATCACCATCACCATCACCATCACCATCACCATCACCATCACCATCACCATCACCATCACCATCACCATCACCATCACCATCACCATCACCATCACCATCACCATCACCATCACCATCACCATCACCATCACCATCACCATCACCATCACCATCACCATCACCATCACCATCACCATCACCATCACCATCACCATCACCATCACCATCACCATCACCATCACCATCACCATCACCATCACCATCACCATCACCATCACCATCACCATCACCATCACCATCACCATCACCATCACCATCACCATCACCATCACCATCACCATCACCATCACCATCACCATCACCATCACCATCACCATCACCATCACCATCACCATCACCATCACCATCACCATCACCATCACCATCACCATCACCATCACCATCACCATCACCATCACCATCACCATCACCATCACCATCACCATCACCATCACCATCACCATCACCATCACCATCACCATCACCATCACCATCACCATCACCATCACCATCACCATCACCATCACCATCACCATCACCATCACCATCACCATCACCATCACCATCACCATCACCATCACCATCACCATCACCATCACCATCACCATCACCATCACCATCACCATCACCATCACCATCACCATCACCATCACCATCACCATCACCATCACCATCACCATCACCATCACCATCACCATCACCATCACCATCACCATCACCATCACCATCACCATCACCATCACCATCACCATCACCATCACCATCACCATCACCATCACCATCACCATCACCATCACCATCACCATCACCATCACCATCACCATCACCATCACCATCACCATCACCATCACCATCACCATCACCATCACCATCACCATCACCATCACCATCACCATCACCATCACCATCACCATCACCATCACCATCACCATCACCATCACCATCACCATCACCATCACCATCACCATCACCATCACCATCACCATCACCATCACCATCACCATCACCATCACCATCACCATCACCATCACCATCACCATCACCATCACCATCACCATCACCATCACCATCACCATCACCATCACCATCACCATCACCATCACCATCACCATCACCATCACCATCACCATCACCATCACCATCACCATCACCATCACCATCACCATCACCATCACCATCACCATCACCATCACCATCACCATCACCATCACCATCACCATCACCATCACCATCACCATCACCATCACCATCACCATCACCATCACCATCACCATCACCATCACCATCACCATCACCATCACCATCACCATCACCATCACCATCACCATCACCATCACCATCACCATCACCATCACCATCACCATCACCATCACCATCACCATCACCATCACCATCACCATCACCATCACCATCACCATCACCATCACCATCACCATCACCATCACCATCACCATCACCATCACCATCACCATCACCATCACCATCACCATCACCATCACCATCACCATCACCATCACCATCACCATCACCATCACCATCACCATCACCATCACCATCACCATCACCATCACCATCACCATCACCATCACCATCACCATCACCATCACCATCACCATCACCATCACCATCACCATCACCATCACCATCACCATCACCATCATCATCACCATCACCATCACCATCACCATCACCAACACCATCACCATCACCATCACCATCACCATCAATATCACCATCACCATCACCATCAACATCTCCATCACCATCACCATCACCATCACCATCACCATCACCATCACCATCACCATCACTAAAAATTAGAAATAATCTTATTTTCCGATTTCAAGTTTTTGTTCAATTTCTGCACTTTTATGTGAGGATTAGACATATTATAACTTATTTAGTCATAAAATGTCGAAAACAAACATTTTAGACCAAGTTATGAGCTAAATATATGAAATAATCTTATTTTCCGATTTTATGTTTTTGTTCAATTTCTGCACTCTTATGTGTGAATTGGAAATATTATAATTTATTTAGTGATAAAACTCTGAAAATAGATTTTAGACCGAGTTATGAGCTAAAAATTAGAAATAATCTTATTTTCCGATTTCAAGTTTTTGTTCAATTTCTGCACTTCTATGTGAGGATCAAACATATTATAACTTATTTAGTCATAAAATGCCGAAAACAGACATTTTAGACCAAGTTATGAGCTAAAAGTATGAAATAATCTTATTTTCCGATTTCAAGTTTTTGTTCAATTTCTGCACTTTTATGTGAGGATCAGACATATTATAACTTATTTAGTCATAAAATGTCGAAAACAAACATTTTAGACCAAGTTAGGAGCTAAAAATATGAAATAATCTTATTTTCCGATTTTCAGTTTTTGTTCAATTTCTGCACTTTTATGTGTGATTTGGACATATTATATGTTATTTAGTCATAAAATTCTGAGAATAGACATTTCAGACCAAGTTAAGAGCTAAATATTAGAAATAATCTTATTCTCCGATTTTAGGTTTTTGCTCAATTTCTGCACTTTTATGTGTGGTTTGGACATATTATATATTATTTAGTCATAAAATGTTGAAAACAGACATATTAGACCAAGTTATGAGCTAAAAATATGAAATAATCTTATTTTCCGATTTTAAGTTTTTGTTCATTTTCTGCACTTTTATGTGTGGTTTGGACATATTATATATTATTTAGTTATAAATTGTTGAAAACAGACATTTTAGACCAAGTTATGAGCTAAAAGTATGAAATAATCTTATTTTCCGATTTAAAGTTTTTTTTCAATTTCTGCACTTTTATGTGTGAATTGGACAAATTATAACTTATTTAGTGATAAAACTCTGAAAATACACATTTTAGACCGAGTTATGAGCTAAAAATTAGAAATAATCTTATTTTCCGATTTCAAGTTTTTGTTCAATTTCTGCACTTTT
This sequence comes from Crioceris asparagi, assembly GCA_958507055.1. Taxonomy (NCBI): domain Eukaryota; kingdom Metazoa; phylum Arthropoda; class Insecta; order Coleoptera; family Chrysomelidae; genus Crioceris; species Crioceris asparagi. Next base: position 19,128 of record CAUEHI010000159.1, on the reverse strand, counting down.
ATGTGAGGATCAGACTTATTATCACTTATTTAGTCATAAAATGTCGAAAACAGACATTTTAGACCAAGTTATGAGCTAAAAGTATGAAATAATCTTATTTTCCTATTTCATGTTTTTGTTCAATTTCTGCACTTTAATGTGAGGATCAGACATATTATAACTTATTTAGTCATAAAATGTCGAAAACAGACATTTTAGACCAAGTTATGAGCTAAAAATATGAAATAATCTTATTTTCCGATTTTAAGTTTTTGTTCAATTTCTGCACTCTTATGTGTGAATTGGACATATTATAACTTATTTAGTCATAAAATTCTGAAAATTGACATTTTAGACCAAGTTAAGAGCTAAATATCAGAAATAATCTTATTCTCCGATTTTAGGTTTTTGCTCAATTTCTCCACTTTCATGTGTGGTTTGGACATATTATATATTATTTAGTCATAAAATGTTGAAAACAGACATATTAGACCAAGTTATGAACTAATACGAGATAATCTGATTTTCCGATTTTAAGTTTTTGTTCAATTTCTGCACTTTTATGTGTGAATTGGACATATTATAACTTATTTAGTCATAAAATTCTGAAAATAGACATTTTAGACCAAGTTAAGAGCTAAAAATTATAAATAATCTTACTTTCCGATTTTAAGTTTTTGTTCAATTTCTGCACTTTTATGTGTGGATTGGACATATTATAACTTATTTAGTCATAAAATGTTGAAACCAGATATTTTAGACCAAGTTATGAGCTAAAAGTATGAAATAATCTTATTTTCCGATTTAAAGTTTTTTTTTCAATTTCTGCACTTTTATGTGTGAATTGGACATATTATAACTTTTTTAGTGATAAAACTCTGAAAATAGACATTTTAGACCGAGTTATGAGCTAAAAATTAGAAATAATCTTATTTTCCGATTTCAAGTTTTTGTTCAATTTCTGCACTTTTATGTGAGGATTAGACATATTATAACTTATTTAGTCATAAAATTCTGAAAATAGACATTTTAGACCAAGTTAAGAGCTAAATATTACAAATAATCTTTTTTTCCGATTTTAAGTTTTTGCTCAATTTCTGCACTTTTATGTGTGGATTGGACATATTATAACTTATTTAGTCATAAAATTCTGAAAATATACATTTTAGACCAAGTTAATAGCTAAATATTAGAAATAATCTTATTTTCCGATTTTAAGTTTTTGCTCAATTTCTGCACTTTTATGTGTGAATTGGACTTATTATAACTTATTTAGTCATGAAATGCTGAAAACAGACATTTCAGGCCAAGTATAGAGCTAAAAATTATAAATAATCTTATTTTCCGATTTGAAGTTTTTTCAATTCCTGCACTTTTATTTCTGAATTGGACATATTATAACTTATTTAGTGATAAAACTCTGAAAATAGACATTTTAGACCGAGTTATGAGCTAAAAATTAGTAATAATCTTATTTTCCGATTTCAAGTTTTTGTTCAATTTCTGCACTTTTATGTGAGGATTAGACATATTATAGCTTATTTAGTCATAAAATGTTGAAAACAGATATTTTAGACCAAGATAAGAGCTAAAAGTTAGAAATAATCTTGTTTTCCGATTTAAAGTTTTTTTTCAATTTCTGCACTTTTATGTGAGCATTAGACATATTATAGCTTATTTAGTCATAAAATGTTGAAAACAGATATTTTAGACCAAGTTAAGAGCTAAAAATTAGAAATAATCTTGTTTTCCGATTTAAAGTTTTTTTTTCAATTTCAGCACTTTTATGTGTGGATTAGACATATTATAGCTTATTTAGTCATAAAATGTTGAAAACAGATATTTTAGACCAAGTTAAGAGCTAAAAATTAGAAATAATCTTGTTTTCCGATTTAAAGTTATTTTTCAATTTCTGTACTTTTATGTGTGGATTAGACATATTATAGCTTATTTAGTCATAAAATGTTGAAAACAGATATTTTAGACCAAGTTAAGAGCTAAAAATTAGAAATAATCTTGTTTTCCGATTTAAAGTTATTTTTCAATTTCTGCACTTTTATGTGTGGATTAGACATATTATAGCTTATTTAGTCATAAAATGATGAAAACAGATATTTTAGACCAAGTTAAGAGCTAAAAATTAGAAATAATATTGTTTTCCGATTTCAAGTTTTTTTTCAATTTCTGCACTTTTATGTGTGGATTAGACATATTATAGCTTATTTATTCATAAAATGTTGAAAACAGATATTTTAGACCAAGTTAAGAGCTAAAAATTAGAAATAATATTGATTTCCGATTTCAAGTTTCTTTTCAATTTCTGCACTTTTATGTGTGGATTAGACATATTATAGCTTATTTAGTCATAAAATGTTGAAAACAGATATCTTAGACCAAGTTAAGAGCTAAAAATTAGAAATAATCTTGTTTTCCGATTTAAAGTTTTTTTTTCAATTTCTGCACTTTTATGTGTGGATTAGACATATTATAGCTTATTTAGTCATAAAATGTTGAAAACAGATATTTTAGACCAAGTTAAGAGCTAAAAATTAGAAATAATCTTGTTTTCCGATTTCAAATTTCTTTTCAATTTCTGCACTTTTATGTGTGGATTAGACATATTATAGCTTATTTAGTCATAAAATGTTGAAAACAGATATTTTAGACCAAGTTAAGAGCTTAAAATTAGAAATAATCTTGTTTTCCGATTTAAAGTTTTTTTTCAATTTCTGCACTTTTATGTGTGGATTAGACATATTATAGCTTATTTAGTCATAAAATGTTGAAAACAGATATTTTAGACCAAGTTAAGAGCTAAAGATTAGAAATAATCTTGTTTTCCGATTTAAATTTTTTTTTCAATTTCTGCACTTTTATGTGTGGATTAGACATATTATAGCTTATTTAGTCATAAAATGTTGAAAACAGATATTTTAGACCAAGTTAAGAGCTAAAAATTAGAAATAATCTTGTTTTCCGATTTAAAGTTTTTTTTCAATTTCTGCACTTTTATGTGTGGATTAGACATATTATAGCTTATTTAGTCATAAAATGTTGAAAACAGATATTTTAGACCAAGTTAAGAGCTAAAAATTAGAAATAATCTTGTTTTCCGATTTCAAGTTTCTTTTCAATTTCTGCACATTTATTTGTGGATTAGACATATTATAGCTTATTTAGTCATAAAATGTTGAAAACAGATATTTTAGACCAAGTTAAGAGCTAAAAGTTAGAAATAATCTTGTTTTCCGATTTCAAGTTTCTTTTCAATTTCTGCACTTTTATGTGTGGATTAGACATATTATAGCTTATTTAGTCATAAAATGTTGAAAACAGATATTTTAGACCAAGTTAAGAGCTAAAAGATAGAAATAATCTTGTTTTCCGATTTAAAGTTTTTTTTCAATTTCTGCACTTTTATGTGAGGATTAGACATATTATAGCTTATTTAGTCATAAAATGTTGAAAACAGATATTTTAGACCAAGTTAAGAGCTAAAAATTAGAAATAATCTTGTTTTCCGATTTAAAGTTTTTTTCATTTTCTGCACTTTTATGTGTGGATTAGACATATTATAGCTTATTTAGTCATAAAATGTTGAAAACAGATATTTTAGACCAAGTTAAGAGCTAAAAATTAGAAATAATCTTGTTTTTCGATTTAAAGTTTTTTTTTAATTTCTGCACTTTTATGTGTGGATTAGACATATTATAGCTTATTTAGTCATAAAATGTTGAAAACAGATATTTTAGACCAAGTTAAGAGCTAAAAATTAGAAATAATCTTGTTTTCCGATTTAAAGTTTTTTTTCAATTTCTGCACTTTTATGTGTGGATTAGACATATTATAGCTTATTTAGTCATAAAATGTTGAAAACAGATATCTTAGACCAAGTTAAGAGCTAAAAATTAGAAATAATCTTGTTTTCCGATTTAAATTTTTTTTCAATTTCTGCGTTTTTATGTGTGGATTAGACATATTATAGCTTATTTAGTCATAAAATGTTGAAAACAGATATTTTAGACCAAGTTAAGAGCTAAAAATTAGAAATAATCTTGTTTTCCGATTCAAAGTTTTTTCTCAATTTCTGCACTTTTATGTGTGGATTGGACATATTATAGCTTATTTAGTCATAAAATGTTGAAAACAGATATTTTAGACCAAGTTAAGAGCTAAAAATTAGAAATAATCTTGTTTTCCGATTTAAAGTTTTTTTCAATTTCTGCACTTATATGTGTGGATTAGACATATTATAGCTTATTAAGTCATAAAATGTTGAAAACAGATATTTTAGACCAAGTTAAGAGCTAAAAATTAGAAATAATCTTGTTTTCCGATTTAAAGTTTTTTTTTCAATTTCTGCACTTTTATGTTTGGATTAGACATATTATAGCTTATTTAGTCATAAAATGTTGAAAACAGATATTTTAGACCAAGTTAAGAGCTAAAAATTAGAAATAATCTTGTTTTCCGATTTAAATTTTTTTTCAATTTCTGCACTTTTATGTGTGGATTAGACATATTATAGCTTATTTAGTCATAAAATGTTGAAAACAGATATCTTAGACCAAGTTAAGAGCTAAAAATTAGAAATAATCTTGTTTTCCGATTTAAAGTTTTTTTTCAATTTCTGCACTTTTATGTGTGGATTAGACATATTATAGCTTATTTAGTCAAAAAATGTTGAAAACAGATATTTTAGACCAAGTTAAGAGCTAAAAATTATAAATAATCTTGTTTTCCGATTTAAAGTTTTTTTTCAATTTCTGCACTTTTATGTGTGGATTAGACATATTATAGCATATTTAGTCATAAAATGTTGAAAACAGATATTTTAGACCAAGTTAAGAGCTAAAAATTAGAAATAATCTTGTTTTCCGATTTAAAGTTTTTTCTCAATTTCTGCACTTTTATGTGTGGATTAGACATATTATAGCTTATTTAGTCATAAAACATTGAAAACAGATATTTTAGACCAAGTTAAGAGCTAAAAATTAGAAATAATCTTGTTTTCCGATTTAAAGTTTTTTTTCAATTTCTGCATTTTTATGTGTGGATTAGACATATTATAGCTTATTTAGTCATAAAATGTTGAGAACAGATATTGTAGACCAAGTTAAGAGCTAAAAATTAGAAATAATCTTGTTTTCCGATTTAAAGTTTTTTTTCAATTTCTGCACTTTTATGTGTGGATTAGACATATTATAGCTTATTTAGTCATAAAATGTTGAGAACAGATATTTTAGACCAAGTTAAGAGCTAAAAATTAGAAATAATCTTGTTTTCCGATTTCAAGTTTCTTTTCAATTTCTGCACTTTTATGTGTGGATTAGACATATTATAGATTATTTAGTCATAAAATGTTGAAAACAGATATTTTAGACCAAGTTAAGAGCTAAAAATTAGAAATAATCTTGTTTTCCGATTTAATTTTTTTTTTCAATTTCTGCACTTTTATGTCTGGATTAGACATATTATAGCTTATTTAGTCATGAAATGTTGAAAACAGATATTTTAGACCAAGTTAAGAGCTAAAAATTAGAAATAATCTTGTTTTCCGATTTCAAGTTTCTTTTCAATTTCTGCACTTTTATGTGTGGATTAGACATATTATAGCTTATTTAGTCATAAAATGTTGAAAACAGATATTTTAGACCAAGTTAAGAGCTAGAAATTAGAAATAATCTTGTTTTCCGATTTCAAGTTTCTTTTCAATTTCTGCACTTTTATGTGTGGATTGGACATATTATAGCTTATTTAGTCACAAAATGTTGAAAACAGATATTTTAGACCAAGTTAAGAGCTAAAAATTAGAAATAATCTTGTTTTCCGATTTCAAGTTTCTTTTCAATTTCTGCACTTTTATGTGTGGATTAGACATTTTATAGCTTATTTAGTCATAAAATGTTGAAAACAGATATTTTAGACCAAGTTAAGAGCTAAAAATTAGAAATAATCTTGTTTTCCGATTTCAAGTTTCTTTTCAATTTCTGCACTTTTATGTGTGGATTAGACATATTATGGCTTATTTAGTATAAAATGTTGCAAACAGATATTTTAGACCAAGTTAAGTGCTAAAAATTAGAAATAATCTTGTTTTCCGATTTAAAGTTTTTTTTCAATTTCTGCACTTTTATGTGTGGATTAGACATATTTATTATAGCTTATTTAGTCATAAAATGTTGAAAACAGATATTTTAGACCAAGTTAAGAGCTAGAAATTAGAAATAATCTTGTTTTCAGATTTAATTTTTTTTTCAATTTCTGTACTTTTCTGTGTGGATTAGACATATTATAGCTTTTTTAGTCATAAAATGTTGAAAACAGATATTTTAGACCAAGTTAAGAGCTAAAAATTAGAAATAATCTTGTTTTCCGATTTAAAGTTTTTTTTCAATTTCTGCACTTTTATGTGTGGATTAGACATATTATAGCTTATTTAGTCAAAAAATGTTGAAAACGGATATTTTACACCAAGCTAAGAACTAAAAATTAGAAATAATCTTGTTTTCCGATTTAAAGTTTTTTTTCAATTTCTGCACTTTAATGTGTGGATTAGACATATTATAGCTTATTTAGTCATAAAATGTTGAAAACAGATATTTTAGACCAAGTTAAGAGCTAAAAATTAGAAATAATCTTGTTTTCCGATTTCAAGTTTCTTTTCAATTTCTGCACTTTTATGTGTGGATTAGACATTTTATAGCTTATTTAGTCATAAAATGTTGAAAACAGATATTTTAGACCAAGTTAAGAGCTAAAAATTAGAAATAATCTTGTTTTCCGATTTCAAGTTTCTTTTCAATTTCTGCACTTTTATGTGTGGATTAGACATATTATGGCTTATTTAGTATAAAATGTTGCAAACAGATATTTTAGACCAAGTTAAGTGCTAAAAATTAGAAATAATCTTGTTTTCCGATTTAAAGTTTTTTTTCAATTTCTGCACTTTTATGTGTGGATTAGACATATTAGAGCTTATTTAGTCATAAAATGTTGAAAACAGATATTTTAGACCAAGTTAAGAGTTAAAAATTAGAAATAATCTTGTTTTCCGATTTAAAGTTTTTTTTCAATTTCTGCACTTTTATGTGTGGATTAGACATATTATAGCTTATTTAGTCATAAAATGTTGAAAACGGATATTTTAGACCAAGCTAAGAGCTAAAAATTAGAAATAATCTTGTTTTCCGATTTAAAGTTTTTTTTCAATTTCTGCACTTTTATGTGTGGATTAGACATATTATAGCTTATTTAGTCATAAAATGTTGAAAACAGATATTTTAGACCAAGTTAAGAGCTAAAAATTAGAAATAATCTTGTTTTCCGATTTAAAGTTTTTTTTCAATTTCTGCACATTTATGTGTGGATTAGACATATTATAGCTTATTTAGTCATAAAATGTTGAGAACAGATATTTTAGACCAAGTTAAGAGCTAAAAATTAGAAATAATCTTGTTTTCCGATTTAAAGTTTCTTCTCAATTTCTGCACTTTTATGTGTGGATTAGATATATTATAGCTTATTTAGTCATAAAATGTTGAAAACAGATATTTTAGACCAAGTTAAGAGCTAAAAATTAGAAATACTCTTGTTTTCCGATTTAAAGTTTTTTTTTCAATTTCTGCATTTTTATGTGTGGATTAGACATATTATAGCTTATTTAGTCATAAAATGTTGAGAACAGATATTCTAGACCAAGTTAAGAGCTAAAAATTAGAAATAATCTTGTTTTCCGATTTAAAGTTTTTTTTCAATTTCTGCACTTTTATGTGTGGATTAGACATATTATAGCTTATTTAGTCATATTATGTTGAAAACAGATATTTTAGACCAAGTTAAGAGCTAAAAATTAGAAACAATCTTGTTTTCCGATTTCAAGTTTTTTTCAATTTCTGCACTTTTATGTGTGGATTAGACATATTATAGCTTATTTAGTCAGAAAATGTTGAGAACAGATATTAAAGACCAAGTTATGAGCTAAAAATTAGAAATAATCTTGTTTTCCGATTTAAAGTTTTTTTTCAATTCACTTTTATGTGTGGATTAGACATATTATGGCTTATTTAGTATAAAATGTTGCAAACAGATATTTCAGACCAAGTTAAGTGCTAAAAATTAGAAATAATCTTGTTTTCCGATTTAAAGTTTTTTTTCAATTTCTGCACTTCTATGTGTGGATTAGACATATTATAGCTTATTTAGTCATAAAATGTTGAAAACAGATATTTTAGACCAAGTTAAGAGCTAAAAATTAGAAATAATCTTGTTTTCAGATTTAAATTTTTTTTCAATTTCTGTACTTTTATGTGTGGATTAGACATATTATAGCTTATTTAGTCATAAAATGTTGAAAACGGATATTTTAGACCAAGTTAAGAGCTAAAAATTAGAAATAATCTTGTTTTCCGATTTAAAGTTTTTTTTCAATTTCTGCACTTTTAGGTGTGGATTAGACATATTATAGCTTATTTAGTCATAAAATAATGAAAACAGATATTTTAGACCAAGTTAAGAGCTAAAAATTAGAATTAATCTTGTTTTCCGATTTAAAGTTTTTTCTCAATTTCTGCACTTTTATGTGTGGATTAGACATATTATAGCTTATTTAGTCACAAATTGTTGAGAACAGATATTTTAGACCAAGTTAAGAGCTAAAAATAAGAAATAATCTTGTTTTCCGATTTAAAGTTATTTTTCAATTTCTGTACTTTTATGTGTGGATTAGACATATTATAGCTTATTTAGTCATAAAAAGTTGAAAACAGATATTTTAGACCAAGTTAAGAGCTAAAAATTAGAAATAATCTTGTTTTCCGATTTCAAGTTTCTTTTCAATTTCTGCACTTTTATGTGTGGATTAGACATATTATAGCTTATTTAGTCATAAAATGTTGAAAACAGATATTTTAGACCAAGTTAAGAGCTAAAAATTAGAAATAATCTTGTTTTCCGATTTAGAGTTTTTTTTCAATTTCTGCACTTTTATGTGTGGATTAGACATATTATAGCTTATTTAGTCATAAAATGTTGAAAACAGATATTTTAGACCAAGTTAAGAGCTAAAAATTATAAATAATCTTGTTTTCCGATTTAAAGTTTTTTTTCAATTTCTGCACTTTTATGTGTGGATTAGACATATTATAGCTTATTTAGTCATAAAATGTTGAAAACAGATATTTTAGACCAAGTTAAGAGCTAAAAATTAGAAATAATCTTGTTTTCCGATTTCAAGTTTCTTTTCAATTTCTGCACTTTTATGTGTGGATTAGACATATTATAGCTTATTTAGTATAAAATGTTGAAAACAGATATTTTAGACCAAGTTAAGTGCTAAAAATTAGAAATAATCTTGTTTTCCGATTTAAATTTTTTTTTCAATTTCTGCACTTTTATGTGTGGATTAGACATATTATAGCTTATTTAGTCATAAAATGTTGAAAACAGATATTGTAGACCAAGTTAAGAGCTAAAAATTAGAAATAATCTTGTTTTCAGATTTAAAGTTTTTTTTTCAATTTCTGTACTTTTATGTGTGGATTAGACATATTATAGCTTATTTAGTCATAAAATGTTGAAAACAGATATTTTAGACCAAGTTAAGAGCTAAAAATTAGAAATAATCTTGTTTTCCGATTTAAAGTTTTTTTTCAAATTCTGCACTTTTATGTGTGGATTAGACATATTATAGCTTATTTAGTCATAAAATGTTGAAAACAGATATTTTAGACCAAGTTAAGAGCTAAAAATTAGAAATAATCTTGTTTTCCGATTTAAATTTTTTTTTTCAATTTCTGCACTTTTATGTGTGGATTAGACATATTATAGCTTATTTAGTCATAAAATGTTGAAAACAGATATTTTAGACCAAGTTAAGAGCTAAAAATTAGAAACAATCTTGTTTTCCGATTTCAAGTTTTTTTTCAATTTCTGCACTTTTATGTGTGGATTAGACATATTATAGCTTATTTAGTCATAAAATGTTGAGAACAGATATTTTAGACCAAGTTAAGAGCTAAAAATTAGAAATAATCTTGTTTTCCGATTTAAAGTTTTTTTTTCAATTTCTGCACTTTTATGTGTGGATTAGACATATTATAGCTTATTTAGTCATAAAATGTTGAAAACAGATATTTTAGACCAAGTTAAGAGCTAAAAATTAGAAATAATCTTGTTTTCCGATTTCAAGTTTCTTTTCAATTTCTGCACTTTTATGTGTGGATTAGACATATTATAGATTATTTAGTCATAAAATGTTGAAAACAGATATTTTAGACCAAGTTAAGAGCTAAAAATTAGAGATAATCTTCTTTTCCGATTAAAATTTTTTTTTTCAATTTCTGCACTTTTATGTCTGGATTAGACATATTATAGCTTATTTAGTCATAAAATGTTGAAAACAGATATTTTAGACCAAGTTAAGAGCAAAAAATTAGAAATAATCTTGTTTTCCGATTTCAAGTTTCTTTTCAATTTCTGCACTTTTATGTGTGGATTGGACATATTATAGCTTATTTAGTCACAAAATGTTGAAAACAGATATTTTAGACCAAGTTAAGAGCTAAAAATTAGAAATAATCTTGTTTTCCGATTTAAAGTTTTTTTCAATTTCTGCACTTTAATGTGTGGATTAGACATATTATAGCTTATTTAGTCATAAAATGTTGAAAACAGATATTTTAAACCAAGTTAAGAGTTAAAAATTAGAAATAATCTTGTTTTCCGATTTCAAGTTTCTTTTCAATTTCTGCACTTTTATGTGTGGATTAGACATTTTATAGCTTATTTAGTCATAAAATGTTGAAAACAGATATTTTAGACCAAGTTAAGAGCTAAAAATTAGAAATAATCTTGTTTTCCGATTTCAAGATTCTTTTCAATTTCTGCACTTTTATGTGTGGATTAGACATATTATGGCTTATTTAGTATAAAATTTTGCAAACAGATATTTTAGACCATGTTAAGTCCTAAAAATTAGATATAATCTTGTTTTCCGATTTAAAGTTTTTTTTTCAATTTCTGCACTTTTATGTGTGGATTAGACATATTATAGCTTATTTAGTCATAAAATGTTGAAAACAGATATTTTAGACCAAGTTAAGAGCTAAAAATTAGAAATAATCTTGTTTTCAGATTTAATTTTTTTTTCAATTTCTGTACTTTTATGTGTGGATTAGACATATTATAGCTTATTTAGTCATAAAATGTTGAAAACAGATATTTTAGACCAAGTTAAGAGCTAAAAATTAGTAATAATCTTGTTTTCCGATTTAAAGTTTTTTTTCAATTTCTGCACTTTTATGTGTGGATTAGACATATTATAGCTTATTTAGTCATAAAATGTTGAAATGGGATATTTTAGACCAAGCTAAGAGCTAAAAATTATAAATAATCTTGTTTTCCGATTTAAAGTTTTTTTTCAATTTCTGCACTTTTATGTGTGGATTAGACATATTATAGCTTATTTAGTCATAAAATGTTGAAAACAGATATTTTAGACCAAGTTAAGAGCTAAAAATTAGAAATAATCTTGTTTTCCGATTTGAAGTTTTTTTTCAATTTCTGCACATTTATGTGTGGATTAGACATATTATAGCTTATTTAGTCATAAAATGTTGAAAACAGATATTTTAGACCAAGTTAAGAGCTAAAAATTAGAAATAATCTTGTTTTCCGATTTAAAGTTTTTTTTCAATTTCTGCACTTTTAGGTGTGGATTAGACATATTATAGCTTATTTTGTCATAAAATAATGAAAACAGATATTTTAGACCAAGTTAAGAGCTAAAAATTAGAATTAATCTTGTTTTCCGATTTAAAGTTTTTTCTCAATTTCTGCACTTTTATGTGTGGATTAGACATATTATAGCTTATTTAGTCACAAATTGTTGAGAACAGATATTTTAGACCAAGTTAAGAGCTAAAAATAAGAAATAATCTTGTTTTCCGATTTAGAGTTTTTTTTCAATTTCTGCACTTTTATGTGTGGATTAGACATATTATAGCTTATTTAGTCACAAATTGTTGAAAACAGATATTTTAGACCAAGTTAAGAGCAAAAAATTAGAAATAATCTTGTTTTCCGATTTCAAGTTTCTTTTCAATTTCTGCACTTTTATGTGTGGATTGGACATATTATAGCTTATTTAGTCACAAAATGTTGAAAACAGATATTTTAGACCAAGTTAAGAGCTAAAAATTAGAAATAATCTTGTTTTCCGATTTAAAGTTTTTTTCAATTTCTGCACTTTAATGTGTGGATTAGACATATTATAGCTTATTTAGTCATAAAATGTTGAAAACAGATATTTTAAACCAAGTTAAGAGTTAAAAATTAGAAATAATCTTGTTTTCCGATTTCAAGTTTCTTTTCAATTTCTGCACTTTTATGTGTGGATTAGACATTTTATAGCTTATTTAGTCATAAAATGTTGAAAACAGATATTTTAGACCAAGTTAAGAGCTAAAAATTAGAAATAATCTTGTTTTCCGATTTCAAGATTCTTTTCAATTTCTGCACTTTTATGTGTGGATTAGACATATTATGGCTTATTTAGTATAAAATTTTGCAAACAGATATTTTAGACCATGTTAAGTCCTAAAAATTAGATATAATCTTGTTTTCCGATTTAAAGTTTTTTTTTCAATTTCTGCACTTTTATGTGTGGATTAGACATATTATAGCTTATTTAGTCATAAAATGTTGAAAACAGATATTTTAGACCAAGTTAAGAGCTAAAAATTAGAAATAATCTTGTTTTCAGATTTAATTTTTTTTTCAATTTCTGTACTTTTATGTGTGGATTAGACATATTATAGCTTATTTAGTCATAAAATGTTGAAAACAGATATTTTAGACCAAGTTAAGAGCTAAAAATTAGTAATAATCTTGTTTTCCGATTTAAAGTTTTTTTTCAATTTCTGCACTTTTATGTGTGGATTAGACATATTATAGCTTATTTAGTCATAAAATGTTGAAATGGGATATTTTAGACCAAGCTAAGAGCTAAAAATTATAAATAATCTTGTTTTCCGATTTAAAGTTTTTTTTCAATTTCTGCACTTTTATGTGTGGATTAGACATATTATAGCTTATTTAGTCATAAAATGTTGAAAACAGATATTTTAGACCAAGTTAAGAGCTAAAAATTAGAAATAATCTTGTTTTCCGATTTGAAGTTTTTTTTCAATTTCTGCACATTTATGTGTGGATTAGACATATTATAGCTTATTTAGTCATAAAATGTTGAAAACAGATATTTTAGACCAAGTTAAGAGCTAAAAATTAGAAATAATCTTGTTTTCCGATTTAAAGTTTTTTTTCAATTTCTGCACTTTTAGGTGTGGATTAGACATATTATAGCTTATTTTGTCATAAAATAATGAAAACAGATATTTTAGACCAAGTTAAGAGCTAAAAATTAGAATTAATCTTGTTTTCCGATTTAAAGTTTTTTCTCAATTTCTGCACTTTTATGTGTGGATTAGACATATTATAGCTTATTTAGTCACAAATTGTTGAGAACAGATATTTTAGACCAAGTTAAGAGCTAAAAATAAGAAATAATCTTGTTTTCCGATTTAGAGTTTTTTTTCAATTTCTGCACTTTTATGTGTGGATTAGACATATTATAGCTTATTTAGTCACAAATTGTTGAAAACAGATATTTTAGACCAAGTTAAGAGCTAAAAATTAGAAATAATCTTGTTTTCCGATTTAGAGTTTTTTTTCAATTTCTGCACTTTTATGTGTGGATTAGACATATTATAGCTTATTTAGTCATAAAATGTTGAAAACAGATATTTTAGACCAAGTTAAGAGCTAAAAATTATAAATAATCTTGTTTTCCGATTTAAAGTTTTTTTTTCAATTTCAGCACTTTTATGTGTGGATTAGACATATTATAGCTTATTTAGTCATAAAATGTTGAAAACAGATATTTTAGACCAAGTTAAGAGCTAAAAATTAGAAATAATCTTGTTTTCCGATTTAAAGTTTTTTTCAATTTCTTCACTTTTATGTGTGGATTAGACATATTATAGCTTATTTAGTCATAAAATGTTGAAAACAGATCTTTTAGACCAAGTTAAGAGCTAAAAATTAGAAATAATCTTGTTTTCCGATTTCAAGTTTCTTTTCAATTTCTGCACTTTTATGTGTGGATTAGACATATTATAGCTTATTTAGTATAAAATGTTGAAAACAGATATTTTAGACCAAGTTAAGTGCTAAAAATTAGAAATAATCTTGTTTGCCGATTTAAAGTTTTTTTTCAATTTCTGCACTTTTATGTGTGGATTAGACATATTATAGCTTATTTAGTCATAAAATGTTGAGAACAGATATTTTAGACCAAGTTAAGAGCTAAAAATTAGAAATAATCTTGTTTTCCGATTTCAAGTTTCTTTTCAATTTCTGCACTTTTATGTGTGGATTAGACATATTATAGATTATTTAGTCATAAAATGTTGAAAACAGATATTTTAGACCAAGTTAAGAGCTAAAAATTAGAAATAATCTTGTTTTCCGATTTAAATTTTTTTTTCAATTTCTGCACTTTTATGTCTGGATTAGACATATTATAGCTTATTTAGTCATAAAATGTTGAAAACAGATATTTTAGACCAAGTTAAGAGCTAAAAATTAGAAATAATCTTGTTTTCCGATTTCAAGTTTCTTTTCAATTTCTGCACTTTTATGTGTGGATTAGACATATTATAGCTTATTTAGTCATAAAATGTTGAAAACAGATATTTTAGACCAAGTTAAGAGCTAGAAATTAGAAATAATCTTGTTTTCCGATTTCAAGTTTCTTTTCAATTTCTGCACTTTTATGTGTGGATTGGACATATTATAGCTTATTTAGTCACAAAATGTTGAAAACAGATATTTTAGACCAAGTTAAGAGCTAAAAATTAGAAATAATCTTGTTTTCCGATTTCAAGTTTCTTTTCAATTTCTGCACTTTTATGTGTGGATTAGACATTTTATAGCTTATTTAGTCATAAAATGTTGAAAACAGATATTTTAGACCAAGTTAAGAGCTAAAAATTAGAAATAATCTTGTTTTCCGATTTCAAGTTTCTTTTCAATTTCTGCACTTTTATGTGTGGATTAGACATATTATGGCTTATTTAGTATAAAATGTTGCAAACAGATATTTTAGACCAAGTTAAGTGCTAAAAATTAGAAATAATCTTGTTTTCCGATTTAAAGTTTTTTTTCAATTTCTGCACTTTTATGTGTGGATTAGACATATTTATTATAGCTTATTTAGTCATAAAATGTTGAAAACAGATATTTTAGACCAAGTTCAGAGCTAGAAATTAGAAATAATCTTGTTTTCAGATTTAATTTTTTTTTTCAATTTCTGTACTTTTCTGTGTGGATTAGACATATTATAGCTTATTTAGTCATAAAATGTTGAAAACAGATATTTTAGACCAAGTTAAGAGCTAAAAATTAGAAATAATCTTGTTTTCCGATTTAAAGTTTTTTTTCAATTTCTGCACTTTTATGTGTGGATTAGACATATTATAGCTTATTTAGTCAAAAAATGTTGAAAACGGATATTTTACACCAAGCTAAGAACTAAAAATTAGAAATAATCTTGTTTTCCGATTTAAAGTTTTTTTTCAATTTCTGCACTTTAATGTGTGGATTAGACATATTATAGCTTATTTAGTCATAAAATGTTAAAAACAGATATTTTAGACCAAGTTAAGAGCTAAAAATTAGAAATAATCTTGTTTTCCGATTTCAAGTTTCTTTTCAATTTCTGCACTTTTATGTGTGGATTAGACATTTTATAGCTTATTTAGTCATAAAATGTTGAAAACAGATATTTTAGACCAAGTTAAGAGCTAAAAATTAGAAATAATCTTGTTTTCCGATTTCAAGTTTCTTTTCAATTTCTGCACTTTTATGTGTGGATTAGACATATTATGGCTTATTTAGTATAAAATGTTGCAAACAGATATTTTAGACCAAGTTAAGTGCTAAAAATTAGAAATAATCTTGTTTTCCGATTTAAAGTTTTTTTTCAATTTCTGCACTTTTATGTGTGGATTAGACATATTAGAGCTTATTTAGTCATAAAATGTTGAAAACAGATATTTTAGACCAAGTTAAGAGTTAAAAATTAGAAATAATCTTGTTTTCCGATTTAAAGTTTTTTTTCAATTTCTGCACTTTTATGTGTGGATTAGACATATTATAGCTTATTTAGTCATAAAATGTTGAAAACGGATATTTTAGACCAAGCTAAGAGCTAAAAATTAGAAATAATCTTGTTTTCCGATTTAAAGTTTTTTTTCAATTTCTGCACTTTTATGTGTGGATTAGACATATTATAGCTTATTTAGTCATAAAATGTTGAAAACAGATATTTTAGACCAAGTTAAGAGCTAAAAATTAGAAATAATCTTGTTTTCCGATTTAAAGTTTTTTTTCAATTTCTGCACATTTATGTGTGGATATTATAGCTTATTTAGTCATAAAATGTTGAGAACAGATATTTTAGACCAAGTTAAGAGCTAAAAATTAGAAATAATCTTGTTTTCCGATTTAAAGTTCCTTCTCAATTTCTGCACTTTTATGTGTGGATTAGACATATTATAGCTTATTTAGTCATAAAATGTTGAAAACAGATATTTTAGACCAAGTTAAGAGCTAAAAATTAGAAATAATCTTGTTTTCCGATTTAAAGTTTTTTTTTCAATTTCTGCATTTTTATGTGTGGATTAGACATATTATAGCTTATTTAGTCATAAAATGTTGAGAACAGATATTCTAGACCAAGTTAAGAGCTAAAAATTAGAAATAATCTTGTTTTCCGATTTAATGTTTTTTTTCAATTTCTGCACTTTTATGTGTGGATTAGACATATTATAGCTTATTTAGTCATATTATGTTGAAAACAGATATTTTAGACCAAGTTAAGAGCTAAAAATTAGAAACAATCTTGTTTTCCGATTTCAAGTTTTTTTTCAATTTCTGCACTTTTATGTGTGGATTAGACATATTATAGCTTATTTAGTCAGAAAATGTTGAGAACAGATATTAAAGACCAAGTTATGAGCTAAAAATTAGAAATAATCTTGTTTTCCGATTTAAAGTTTTTTTTCAATTCACTTTTATGTGTGGATTAGACATATTATGGCTTATTTAGTATAAAATGTTGCAAACAGATATTTCAGACCAAGTTAAGTGCTAAAAATTAGAAATAATCTTGTTTTCCGATTTAAAGTTTTTTTTCAATTTCTGCACTTCTATGTGTGGATTAGACATATTATAGCTTATTTAGTCATAAAATGTTGAAAACAGATATTTTAGACCAAGTTAAGAGCTAAAAATTAGAAATAATCTTGTTTTCAGATTTAAATTTTTTTCAATTTCTGTACTTTTATGTGTGGATTAGACATATTATAGCTTATTTAGTCATAAAATGTTGAAAACGGATATTTTAGACCAAGTTAAGAGCTAAAAATTAGAAATAATCTTGTTTTCCGATTTAAAGTTTTTTTTCAATTTCTGCACTTTTAGGTGTGGATTAGACATATTATAGCTTATTTAGTCATAAAATAATGAAAACAGATATTTTAGACCAAGTTAAGAGCTAAAAATTAGAATTAATCTTGTTTTCCGATTTAAAGTTTTTTTTCAATTTCTGCACTTTTATGTGTGGATTAGACATATTATAGCTTATTTAGTCACAAATTGTTGAGAACAGATATTTTAGACCAAGTTAAGAGCTAAAAATAAGAAATAATCTTGTTTTCCGATTTAAAGTTATTTTTCAATTTCTGTACTTTTATGTGTGGATTAGACATATTATAGCTTATTTAGTCATAAAAAGTTGAAAACAGATATTTTAGACCAAGTTAAGAGCTAAAAATTAGAAATAATCTTGTTTTCCGATTTCAAGTTTCTTTTCAATTTCTGCACTTTTATGTGTGGATTAGACATATTATAGCTTATTTAGTCATAAAATGTTGAAAACAGATATTTTAGACCAAGTTAAGAGCTAAAAATTAGAAATAATCTTGTTTTCCGATTTAGAGTTTTTTTTCAATTTCTGCACTTTTATGTGTGGATTAGACATATTATAGCTTATTTAGTCATAAAATGTTGAAAACAGATATTTTAGACCAAGTTAAGAGCTAAAAATTATAAATAATCTTGTTTTCCGATTTAAAGTTTTTTTTCAATTTCTGCACTTTTATGTGTGGATTAGACATATTATAGCTTATTTAGTCATAAAATGTTGAAAACAGATATTTTAGACCAAGTTAAGAGCTAAAAATTAGAAATAATCTTGTTTTCCGATTTCAAGTTTCTTTTCAATTTCTGCACTTTTATGTGTGGATTAGACATATTATAGCTTATTTAGTATAAAATGTTGAAAACAGATATTTTAGACCAAGTTAAGTGCTAAAAATTAGAAATAATCTTGTTTTCCGATTTAAATTTTTTTTTCAATTTCTGCACTTTTATGTGTGGATTAGACATATTATAGCTTATTTAGTCATAAAATGTTGAAAACAGATATTGTAGACCAAGTTAAGAGCTAAAAATTAGAAATAATCTTGTTTTCAGATTTAAAGTTTTTTTTTCAATTTCTGTACTTTTATGTGTGGATTAGACATATTATAGCTTATTTAGTCATAAAATGTTGAAAACAGATATTTTAGACCAAGTTAAGAGCTAAAAATTAGAAATAATCTTGTTTTCCGATCTAAAGTTTTTTTTCAATTTCTGCACTTTTATGTGTGGATTAGACATATTATAGCTTATTTAGTCATAAAATGTTGAAAACAGATATTTTAGACCAAGTTAAGAGCTAAAAATTAGAAATAATCTTGTTTTCCGATTTAAAGTTTTTTTTTCAATTTCTGCACTTTTATGTGTGGATTAGACATATTATAGCTTATTTAGTCATAAAATGTTGAAAACAGATATTTTAGACCAAGTTAAGAGCTAAAAATTAGAAACAATCTTGTTTTCCGATTTCAAGTTTTTTTTCAATTTCTGCACTTTTATGTGTGGATTAGACATATTATAGCTTATTTAGTCATAAAATGTTGAGAACAGATATTTTAGACCAAGTTAAGAGCTAAAAATTAGAAATAATCTTGTTTTCCGATTTAG
>CAUEHI010000158.1:25000-27500 GCA_958507055.1 Crioceris asparagi | reverse complement strand
TGATGGTGATGGTGATGGTGATGGTGATGGTGATGGTGATGGTGATGGTGATGGTGATGGTGATGGTGATGGTGATGGTGATGGTGATGGTGATGGTGATGGTGATGTGATGGTGATGGTGTGGTGATGGTGATGGTGATGGTGATGGTGATGGTGATGGTGATGGTGATGGTGATGGTGATGGTGATGGTGATGGTGATGGTGAGGTGATGGTGATGGTGATGGTGATGGTGATGGTGATGGTGATGGTGATGGTGATGGTGATGGTGATGGTGATGTGATGGTGATGGTGATGGTGATGGTGATGGTGATGGTGATGGTGATGGTGATGGTGATGGTGATGGTGATGGTGATGGTGATGGTGATGGTGATGGTGATGGTGATGGTGATGGTGATGGTGATGGTGATGGTGATGGTGATGGTGATGGTGATGGTGATGGTGATGGTGATGGTGATGGTGATGGTGATGGTGATGGTGATGGTGATGGTGATGGTGATGGTGATGGTGATGGTGATGGTGATGGTGATGGTGATGGTGATGGTGATGGTGATGGTGATGGTGATGGTGATGGTGATGGTGATGTGATGATGATGGTGATGGTGATGGTGATGGTGATGGTGATGGTGATGGTGATGGTGATGGTGATGGTGATGGTGATGGTGATGGTGATGGTGATGGTGATGGTGATGGTGATGGTGATGGTGATGGTGATGGTGATGGTGATGGTGATGGTGATGGTGAAGGTGATGGTGATGGTGATGGTGATGGTGATGTTGATGGTGATGGTGATGGTGATGGTGATGGTGATGGTGATGGTGATGGTGATGGTGATGGTGATGGTGATGGTGATGGTGATGGTGATGGTGATGGTGATGGTGATGGTGATGGTGATGGTGATGGTGATGGTGATGGTGATGGTGATGATGGTGAAGGTGTGTGTGTTGGTGATGGTGATGGTGATGGTGATGGTGATGGTGATGGTGATGGTGATGGTGATGGTGATGGTGATGGTGATGGTGATGGTGATGGTGATGGTGATGGTGATGGTGATGGTGATTGTGATGGTGATGGTGATGGTGATGGTGATTGTGATGGTGATGGTGATGGTGATGTGATGGTGATGGTGATGGTGATGGTGATGGTGATGGTGATGGTGATGGTGATGGTGATGGTGATGGTGATGGTGATGGTGATGGTGATGGTGATGGTGATGGTGATGGTGATGGTGATGGTGATGGTGATGGTGATGGTGATGGTGATGGTGATGGTGATGGTGATGGTGATGGTGATGGTGATGGTGATGGTGATGTGATGGTGATGGTGATGGTGATGTGATGGTGATGGTGATGGTGATGGTGATGGTGATGGTGATGGTGATGGTGATGGTGATGGTGATGGTGATGGTGATGGTGATGGTGATGGTGATGGTGATGGTGATGGTGATGGTGATGGTGATGGTGATGGTGATGGTGATGGTGATGGTGATGGTGATGGTGATGGTGATGGTGATGGTGATGGTGATGGTGATGGTGATGGTGATGGTGATGGTGATGGTGATTGTGATGGTGATGGTGATGGTGATGGTGATGGTGATGGTGATGGTGATGGTGATGGTGATGGTGATGGTGATGGTGATGGTGATGGTGATGGTGATGGTGATGGTGATGGTGATGGTGATGGTGATGGTGATGGTGATGGTGATGGTGATGGTGATGGTGATGGTGATGGTGATGGTGATGGTGATGGTGATGGTGATGGTGATGGTGATGGTGATGGTGATGGTGATGGTGATGGTGATGGTGATGGTGATGGTGATGGTGATGGTGATGGTGATGGTGATGGTGATGGTGATGGTGATGGTGATGGTGATGGTGATGGTGATGGTGATGGTGATGTGATGGTGATGGTGATGGTGATGGTGATGGTGATGGTGATGGTGATGGTGATGGTGATGGTGATGGTGATGGTGATGGTGATGGTGATGGTGATGGTGATGGTGATGGTGATGGTGATGGTGATGGTGATGGTGATGGTGATGGTGATGGTGATGGTGATGGTGATGGTGATGGTGATGGTGATGGTGATGGTGATGGTGATGGTGATGGTGATGGTGATGGTGATGGTGATGGTGATGGTGATGGTGATGGTGATGGTGATGGTGATGGTGATGGTGATGGTGATGGTGATGGTGATGGTGATGGTGATGGTGATGGTGATGGTGATGGTGATGGTGATGGTGATGGTGATGGTGATGGTGATGGTGATGGTGATGGTGATGGTGATGGTGATGGTGATGGTGATGGTGATGGTGATGGTGATGGTGATGGTGATGGTGATGGTGATGGTGATGGTGATGTGATGGTGATGGTGATGGTGATGGTGATGGTGATGGTGATGGTGATGGTGATGGTGATGGTGATGGTGATGGTGATGGTGATGGTGATGGTGATGGTGATGGTGATGGTGATGGTGATGGTGATGGTGATGGTGATGGTGATG